>CM040242.1:294979056-295019997 GCA_022545495.1 Chrysanthemum lavandulifolium
ACTTCATCCCGCCACTTATCTTGTTTTGGCGCCAAATGCGGGTCCGATATTAGAGGCGAGGAAAGAAGATGCATTAAATGCAATGGGGATGGGTAGGTGAGTGGGGAGGACAATGGGTGAAATAGAGTGGATAATAGGTGGCGGAGGAGGGGAATTTGAACAATGGTCTGGGATGACAGGTTTAGGGGGGCGGGTTTTGATTATTTAAATTGTTGGGTTGTCGGGTTGGGGTCTTGGACCGGGTAAAGGGATTGGGCCAAAGGTGTTAATAATTGGGCTTGGGTTAATAAAATAGGGTCCGGATGGTTTGTAGAAATATTAACACGAGGACCAAACATGTAAATCTTTGAAAGATGAGGACCCAATCAGAAATTATGAAGAGTGATCCAAGGGTTTGTTTTGCCAATATTTAATAGTCCAAGGTTTAGTTTTGACACTTTTGAAAATTCCCAAGGACTAGTTTTGAACATTTTGGATTTTCGAGGGACTAAATTGTAAT
Source organism: Chrysanthemum lavandulifolium (assembly GCA_022545495.1). NCBI lineage: Eukaryota > Viridiplantae > Streptophyta > Magnoliopsida > Asterales > Asteraceae > Chrysanthemum > Chrysanthemum lavandulifolium. The sequence continues at coordinate 294,979,556 of CM040242.1, forward strand.
TTTCTCAAAACTTTTAGATTTCTCACCAAAGGACTAAATATGACAATTTGTGATTTTAAAAGACCTTTGGTGACTTTTCTTTTGAAATTTTGGCTCGAGGACTATTTTTGACAATTTTATAAACTTGGGGACTAAAGCGCAATTTTGCAAATTTGATATGTTTTTCATCGATTTTGATATTTTTGCATTTAAAACACATAAAACACCGATTTTTGATATTTTGATCATTTTGATGTGTTTCGAGTGTTTTGAGATGATTTTGCGCTTTATTTTGTACAAAATGATGAGTATTTACACACTCATCATCCCCATATTGAGATATTGCTAGTCCTAGCAATGATTTGAGAAAACATAATGGATTTTAATCTCTTTACCAACACCATCACTACGGAGTAGCCAAATGTTTGAGTTCAAGTAAGAACCATGGTACATCGATAACCATGTGATTTTGAGCAAACCACCGACTTCCAGCAGTTTGATTTGTCTTTACGGTAAGCCGTACCATCGGACTAGCCAACTCTTAGATAAATTATCAATATTATCTTTGGTGGTGATTACCAATTATGGTTTTCCCTTGCCTTTACCCTGACCATAATCTTGCAGGCTGTGACTCTTCACTTTTAAGGATATGGTGGTGAATACCATACAATTTTGGGCAAATTGCAAGCCGTCAACGGATTTGAGATATCTTTACCAAGAGCCGTTTGTTCTGGATTAGCCAATCCTTTTGTCTTCTGAGACATGGCGGATGATAACGGATGAGAAAGTGTAGAACACTTACTCCAAAAAAAAAATTGGCCAAAACAGGGGATTAGGCGGTATAATTACATGATAAAATTCGTGAGAATCCCCCCACTAGAGATGAATATTGCCCTCAATATTCAAAGTACCGCGGTTATGCCGAAACAAAGAACGTAAAGGGAAATACTACGGCCATTATTTAGAAAGAAGATTTTTTTTTTTTTTTTTTTTTTTTTGTACAAAACATGTGGGCAACCCCAGCACTGGGTGGTAGAAAGAGGTAAGAAGAGCGAAATATGGGTGAAAACCCATATGGCATGCTATTGTTTTGATTCCCGAGTCGCTAGCTTGACTCGACCCGTATTCATTTGTTCATGGGGAAAGTAACGTGGAAAACCAATCTCGATCGGACTTTCGTTCACAATGTTAATGAACATATGAACATCGAGAGTTCCACACCGACGAGATATAACCGCGGTATTGTTAATAGTAGAAACTATAAAGGATGATACAGGGGTCAAAGATGGTGTCCTCATTCCAGAAAGAGAAAGGGAAAAAGCGACCACACCATCTGTGAAGAATGGAATAAAGGCGTACATGAGAATGCAAGTCCATTCTTGACAGGAGAGAAGCAAATCACCGGTTTGACATCTTTAAGCTTAAACTTGAAGGCGAGATGGTGATTGTCAAGAAGATGTCCGGGAGGAGGGTGGAAATGGTTCTTCATCAACAAACTTTCCGAAAAAGGATGTCTCCTCCGGATCAAGGTAAGTGTTATCAATTCCGTTGGAATTGACTCATCACTAAGAAATGCATCGACTTCATTCCAAAGTTGTCATCTTCCTCATCGGGGTGAGAGAAGGAATGGAAGAGTCGGGAATAAGACTAGAGGATGATGGATCATTTTTGAGCAATTCATCAATGGGAAGAATGTCTCCGTTGAATCACAAACATCATCATCAACTCGGATGAAACGAAGAGAGTTTAGTTTCATCCAGCGAGTTAACAATCTCGATGCGACAAGCGATGTAGGAGGTGGGACAAGTGGTGTGCTCTTGGAGCTAGCAGTTTCCACCACTCCGATGAAGTCTCGATTCTAGATCATCATCATCAAGAACACTCTTGACTTCCACATGCGGTTTTCAAACCATTTGTTTGAACCAGGGGTAATTTTCAAAGCTTTGAGCTCGACGCGTTTTGAAAACTCCTCTTAACCGTGAAGTTTGAGAGTGTTGCATTGAATCTTCGATTTTTGATCAATTGTGGCAACACTCTTGTTTGTACGAGAGGTTTGGAGTTCTGGTTGATATTTAACGTGAGCTCTTGGTTGTCAACTCGTATGGTCGACTCTTGACAAACACATCAATCGAGCACGACTGCGTTCTCAAAGCTCTCCCAAGATGAGGGAACTCTAGGATCCGCATGAAGTCTACTACAACAAAGTCGGCATGAAGTGAAACTTTCCTACTTTCATCACGACATCCTCGGCTATCCCAGTGGACGAGTTGCAGTGCAGTCCGCTAGCTCGAGTGTCATACGAGTGGATGGCTCGGGAAGAGCAGGTTTCTTCCATCTTGAGAGTGGCATGAGGTTAATGCTAGCGCCAAGATCGGCCAGGCGGACATTGAAACATCCCAAGAAATCACACGGGATTAAAAACCGGCCGGGTCTTGAGCTTTTCGGAAGCTTATTAAGAATGGCCACCGAGCATTGTTCATTGAGAGGATTTTTCGCCATCTCGATAGCTTATCTTTGTTGGTGAGTAAGCCTTTAGCGTGGATGCAAATTTAGGCATTAGAGCGAGAGCATCAACGAAGCTTATATCAAAGTGAAGCTCATTGAAGATTTGGAAAAATTTTCCATTTGCTCTTTGTTTTTGTCTTTGAGCTTCTCATCATTCATTCTTGATGGGTAAGGAAGTCGATTAGACTTTTGAGCCGGGATGGAAGTGTTTTTGGCTCGGGATTTTCTTGAACATCGGGTTCGGACTTAAAGCTTGGACTACCGAAGGTGGGACGTGTCTTGATGCCATGGGCTTGAATAATGCACCTTGTCCGTTGTCTCCTTGGTAACTTGACTAAATGCCATAGGAGGAGGGGCATTGGAGTCGAAGGTCCATTGTGCGTCTTACCACTACAGTGGTGACGACTTTCAACTCGGCATTCGGATTAGGAATAGTATTGCACAGGAGTCCTCCAAAGATGGCGAAGCTTTGTTCATATTCATGTTCATGAAGCGCTCATCATATTCTTTAACTCATTTGTCTGCCGAGACATTGTGGTATCAATTTCCTTTTAAGCTCAACTCTGTTATTGATCCGAGTTTGCATTGAGCATGTTTGACTCGGTCATTTTCATGAAGTCATTTGGTATGGGAGCTTGAGGAGGTGGTTGATAACTTTGATGATTAGGAGCTTGATATGGTTGAGGTTGGTTGAAATTGTTCGGTTGAAATTTTGAGAGTTATTGAAATTTTGTCCTTGATTGAACAAAGCGATTTTGATTGCCATGGTTTTGATTGCCATGGTTTTGCACAGGAGGAAAACCGGTGGTGTCATACCGCTAGGTGCAGTAATGAGGATCGACATGTGGTCGGTATTGATTGTGGTTTACGAAGCTACGGAGCTTGGTAAAAGGAAGCATCGGTTGTTGACAATCATAATACGCATGTGGACCACTACAAGTTTCACACACCTTGTTTACGGCTTTGATTGGTTCCGCTTATGAATTTCGCTTTTGATTTCCTTACCTCTTTTATCATACAATGGATGATGTCCGTTAGAAGCGGCTAGCGGAGCGGCTAACTTCGGAAGAGTTACGGATGAAGAAGCGAGTGTTCGGAACATTGACTTTGTTGCGAGAAATATGAACTTTTGATTTTTGCTCATAAATCTCAATCACATCTTTAGGTTTACGATTCAAGATATTGCGCGCTGCTGCATTCAAGGAATCTTGATCGTTTCCGTTCAACCCATTGTAAAAGATATTTACTTGTTGAAGCTCGTGAATTCATGATGGGGCATTTCACGAGGAGATCTTTGAATCTCTCCCATACCTCTCAAAGTTTTCATCGAAATTTTGGCGAAATCCGAAATTTCATTTTAAGATTAGTCGTCTTTGATGGAGGAAAGTAATTCACAAACTTTTGAACAAGATCCTCCCAGTTTCGATAGATCGAGGGGTTCTTTCCGACCAAATCCAGGCTGTCCCTCAAGAGAGAATGGAAAAAGCATCAACTTGTGACTTTTGTGCACATCCTTGAAATTGATAGTTGAAGTTAACTTGTTAAACCAGCGGATGTGTGCATCTGGTCTTCTCGATCGGACCATGGAATTGATTTGTGAACAAGTGTGATCAAATGTGTCTTGATTGAGTGATCGAAATTGATAGCGGGTAAAGCGATGGCATCTCCATAACCCTCGGTGGGTGCACGGAGCATTTCCGCCATAATGCGTTAAATGCGCATGGTGTTGTTAGAAATAGTACGAATCTCGGGTTCGACTATTTGGGCGACACGTCTCACGAAGCGTCTCCTTGGAATTTACGCTAGATCACGCAAAGGACTCAATGATCTAGAAGAGCGAGTGCGCATGCACTAGAATTAACTCTAAGGAACTCGAGCTAAGGAGAAATGGAATTATGAAAATCTTTCGAGATGAGAATGAGAATTATGAAGGCGTTTTGTAAAATCGGTGAAAAATGGATCTGCTGTGAGCGAGCTTATGAATAAGCTCTTTGATAAGCTAAGTGAACCAAATAAGCAACCAACTGTTAACAGATGTTATGATATACTAAAAAGGACCAAATGAAACAGAAATCAACAAACTATAACCACTGATCAGCACAATATCACAGATTTGATGATTATGAGAATAAGCTTAAATCAGATTTTGGTGCCTACTTGCAGACCAAAAATAAGCACCCAAATAAGCTACAAATTAAAACTAATTATCAAGTCCTAAACTAGACCTAAATGACTACTTATAACGAATACCGGACTTCAAAAGCTTATGCAAGCTCATGCAAGCTTGTTCAAAAGCTGGAAATCACTCGATGTAGCGAGTTGGAGGCGGCGCGAAAGGCCTTACTTTGAGCTTTGCACAAGCTTATCCGAGCTTAAGCTTAAAACAAATACTAGGTTTTAAGATCACCTATTAAACTACTTGTAAACCAAAAATCGGACTCTAAAACCTTTAATGAATCACATGCATCATTTGCAAGTTCTGCAAAAAAAGTTTTGACATTTTTTTGACTTTTTGAAACAGACACCAGTTTGACTTTGGTGAAGTTTGATCCAACTTTGATGGCTGATAATGAAGTAAATTGATGAAATAAACTTAAGACCAGCTTTGTCTAAGACTTTTAAACACAAATCCAAAGATTTCAAATCCAACAGTGGAGTAGTATTGACAGTTTAAGAACCAATTTTGACTTTGACAGGTTTTAAGTGCAAAAGTAAGACAGATATGAACTAGTATATGCCAAATAAACTTAAACCAACAAACTTTAGCTACTAAATAAGACCAGAAGGCAGGGAGATTAGCAGAGCCAAACACCCCTTTACTCACTGATTTACAAACCAAAGCTAGTCTAGACACTGACCCATCATGTAACTATGATCAATCTAAACTAAAATCGGTAAATATTCTTGCTTAAACAAGTTTGAACGATTTAATTACAATAGCGATTATGACATGAACTTGAGATTGACTTACAAGCGTCATGACCACTATGGCTAGCCAATCTGAAACCAAGAACCTACCTATCAAATTCAACCAGCTGCTTCCATTTCAACCCATTTTCCTTTACGAATCGAGACCATATCACCCTGCATCATTTGTTCTCCAAATTTTGACTTTTGTTGACCATTGCCCAAGTTGTATAAAATGTAAATGTGATTAAACCAAGCCTTAACAAGCTTATTAGAGCTTGTTTAAGCTTAAAAATAGGCTTCTAATGATTTGACCATGAATTTGAGATTAGAAAATTCAACGATGAAGCATAAAAAATGGGCGAACTTAGAAGCGGAATTGGTGCTTAAATTAAGTTGAAATACACTTGAGTTGCTAACTTGAGTACAAAATAACTTAAAGATACAAATCGAGAAGCTAATTAGGACATAGTACTATATTAAGCGACATTCAATTTTAAAAACTTAAACTAACTCCCTTTTCTTGCTTCTCTTGGCCTCTTTTATGCACCAAAGTCTTTTCTCTGCCTTACAGTGGATCGATATCAATCTCGACCATTCATTGGCTAAACTTCATCACGGCCACTTATCTTGTTTTGGCGCCAAATTAAGGTGCGATATTAGAGGCAGGAAAGAAGATGCATTAAATGCAATGGGGATGGGTAGGTGAGGTGGGGAGGACAATGGGTGAAATAGATGGATAATAGGTGGGTGGAGGAGGGAATTTGCGAACAAAGCTGGTGGGGATGACGGGTTTAGGGGCGGGTTTGATTATTTAAATTGTTGGGTTGTCGGGTTGGGGTCTTGGACCGGTAAAGGATTGGGCCAAAGGTGTTAATAATTGGGCTTGGGTTAATAAAATAGGGTCCGGATGGTTTGTAGAAATATTAACACAAGGGACCAAACATGTAAATCTTTGAAAGATGAGGGACCCGATCTGTAAATTATGAAGAGTGATCCAAGGGTTTGTTTTGCCAATATTTAATAGTCCAAGGTTTAGTTTTGACACTTTTGAAAATTCCCAAGGACTAGTTTTGAACATTTTGGATTTTCAGGGACTAAATTGTAATTTTCTCAAAACTTTTAGATTTCTCACCAAAGGACTAAATATGACAATTTGTGATTTTAAAAAGACCTTTGGTGACTTTTCTTTGAAATTTTGGCTCGGGGACTATTTTTGACAATTTTATAAACTTGGGGACTAAAGCGCAATTTTTGCAAATTTGATATGTTTTTCATCGATTTTGATATTTTGCATTTAAAACACATAAAACACTGATTTGTGATATTTTGATCATTTGATGTGTTTACGGTGTTTCAGATGATTTTGCGGTTTATTTGTACAAAATGATGAGTATTTACATGCTCATCACCAACTAAAAATAAATAGTGTGAATCAAATATTTGCTTGAATGTGCATATCAATGTATGTAGCGATCTAAATTTTATTTTTTACATTATAATAAAGAAATTATAATAAATTTTTTTTGTCAAACTTCTCATATGTTTAGTAATGTATAACGAGATATATGAAGTTAAAATTAAATTACTGCTATTGATTGTATCTCTATAGGCATGGAAAACGTTGGTGAATCTTCAAAACAAAAGAAACCTAGGCTTAACTAGAAAAAGGAAAGTGTGGTTAAAACTTTTCTTGAGGCTTGTATACATGAGGTTGCTATAAATGGGCGAGACAGAGTTAGCCTTAAGATGCTTTCATGGAAAAATGTTGGAGAAATACTCAAAAAGAGCATAATTGTATCGCTGATCAACGACAAATGAAAAACCATTTTGACTATCTTAAAAGAAATTTTAGTGCATGGACCAAATTAAATAACAAAATAGGAAACGTATATGATCTCATAACTAACACGTTTAATTTAACGGAAGAAGAATGGAAAATAGAGATGAAGGTCACATTCTATCCTTTGTATATTTTCACTAATAGTTTCCTAGATAGTTTTATATATGTACTTATAAGTTCTTTTAAACAGTCAAATAAATACTTAGAATCAGTGAGGAGTACAAGATTGCTTTTCCCTGATCTTGGTACATAATTATTTGATGGGTCAACTAGCAATGGGTTTGAAGGTTGAGACGAGCTTCAATCTTCCTAATGGTTGTGAAGATTATGCTAATGTAGTGTCGATTGAAGATGAGGATATCCAAAATGTGCAAGTGTTAGGAATTATTTAAAAATAATGTAATAGTATAGAGCGGTTCCTTATGATAGGTTCCTGCTGTTAGTATTATCGTTTCTATTGATAGTGCGAGTTTACTTTGTTAGTGCGAGTTCTGGCGATAGTAGTGTTTCTGCGGATAGTAGTATCCGTATTATTAGTAATTAGTTAGGATATGCATGAGTTATATTAGGAAGAGATAATGCATATCTTTTACGTTTGTAAGCAAATTGTATTATGGTTTCTTATAGTATAAAAGAAACTGCGGCTATGACTTATATACGTGATTGAAAACATTCTTAGTGAATTAATATAGATCCATAGAGGATCAAAGTATTTAGTTGTTATTATCTTCTTTAACTCTTGTGTTCATATTCCGCGCGAGCATAAGTTTATTAGAGGTTCTCCATAGTTTACTTGTGATTACATAGGTATTCTATCTGTTTCTTAAAGGCTCTAAAGATATATCTAGGATTGATCCAACAAGTGGTATCAGAGCCTGGTGAGAATCTCTCAAAGAAGATCACTTTACTCTCTCAAAACCCTAAAACTCTCTAACAATGTCAGATGGAGAAGATGATATGGAAAAGCCTGCGAGCAGCACTCATACTCAAACAGTTCAGCAGGTTTTTACCACCACCATGTCAAACAACAATGCAAAGTTTCCCTATCTTAAGAAGGACGAATATAATATCTGGGAAATGAAGATGGAAAATTGGATTACCAACAGTGACTACCATCTCTGGAACGTTGTCCTGAAAGGTAACAGTAAGAAGAAGACGGGAAGAGATACTAGGGAACGTGATAATTCTTCCAGCAGCAACTAATGATGAACATATTGCACTTCAGAGGCAAACCAAGGCAAGGGCTATCTTGCTCCAAGCACTTCCAGATGACCATATGGGTGATTTTCATCACCTTGATGATGCAAAGGAAATATGGCGAGAAATCAAGGCAAGGTTTGGAGGTAATGAAGAATCCAAGAAGATGAGAAAGACAATGCTCAAGCAGGAGTTCAATGAAGAATCTAAGAAGATGAAAAGACAATGCTCAAGCGGGAGTTTTAGGAGTTTAAGATTTACGAAGATGAAGGCATACATAAGGGTATGGCGGGTTTGAAAGATCTTGAGCCAACTTAATCGAGATCTGATCAAAACACGACAATGAAGGCGCAACACCAAGTTCTAAGGGCTCTACCTTCTTCACGGAGGCGGGTTTGCCTTACTCTCGAGGCAAGGGTGGCCTTGAGTACTTAAGCTTTGATGACTTGTACAACAAGCTCAGTGTGGAATCCGTTAGGACTCCTTAAGATCGTTTAGAGCGCTAGGGTTCAACAATAACATAGACAATATAGTATGATACGCAGCGGAATAGAATAAACAACTATGTTATTTGACACAAGGTTTTTCCACATCTCCCCAATCATTATTTGATCAGAATAACAACGTATTACTAGCATAACGAGGATCAAAGCCATCTTCTATCTTGGAGATTAACAAAACTAACACTAACCACAGACGTTTATAGAAACACATCTAGGTTACACACACACACTTTAGACTACATTATGGAAGACTTAATTGTGAAAACCTACATCCATGTCCTCTTTATATACTAGAGGATTAGGGTTTACAAATCTCTACTAAGGACTAAATAATAAATCTTCATTTGCAAGCAAGTCCTCCATCTTTTGTAGGTTTCATCTTTGTCACTTTAAGTCCTTGATGTTTCATTCTTTATTGTTTTGTATCATCAAATCAATAAACCCAACAATCTTCCCTATTTGATGATGACAAAACAAACACGGTTCTTGTATGAACTTCCTAGGCAAGTAGCGAAGTTGAGATAATTAAATCTCACCATGAATGAAACAATCTTGTCTTCCTTGTCTTCCCTTAATCCATGCCACGCCACTCAACATCTCTTCCCCTTTTGTTATCAACAAATAGAGAATGAAACAGTAGAAACTTCCCCTTGAGTGGTGCATGAAAATCAAATGATTCTTCAAATCTGTAAGCTCCTTGTAATGATTACTTGTAAAGAAAACCAAATATAACAAATTTGATGAAGAAGTAAAATATCCCAAACTTGTATCTTATGTCTTGTTTATCCACGTGACTCGAGCGTATACCACCAATGTATAGGGAGACCGAATCTCTTGGCGATAATCACTTGAGCACAATAACGTCACTCCTTTAAGTGTTATGTCAATTCTTACGTCACAATCATTGAAGCACGAACAAGTTACTTTTAAGCGTAGTTAGCCGTTTAAAAATATAATAAGAACACGCATCCAAGAAACTCAACTTCTACTTCAAATAAGTGATAGATAATCCTCTTCATAATCAATTCTTCAACAAAACCAAAAGCGAGCTTTTAAATCCTTTTAAGAACAAATAAAATCCAAAAACCAAACTCCTTGTGTGTGTGAACCAATCTCTTGTGTGTGTATCAATCTCGACTTCCCCACAATTCCAAAACTATTGAGAACCAAAAATATGTGTTATCCGATGTCGATGAATGCTAGCAGTAGAAATTAATTTATCTCGGACAATGCTAGCAATACAAATTACTTCTCGGAAAAAACAAATAGTACAAACTTTGTAGCAAACATACCAGTATTAATCTTCCCAAGTTGCCATCTTTAACCAAAAATCATGTGTTCAATCCACCTTCACCTTCACGTCAGGTTCACCAAAAGCCTCCAATATACATAATACAATATAGCACATCAATCAATAATACCATAACACACCCATACTCCCATGCAAAATTGAATACAATCGGACCCACAGCGTAGATATATTATCATATGAAAACTTAGATATAGCAGTCAACAATATCATGCCCTCCATTCAATTAATTAAAACCGACCAATTAAAAGAATGAGAAGAACATATTGATTATGATAAGGAGTTTGGTGAAAGGTTGTAAGTGAAGAAAAGGTAGCCGATGAAAGCGAAATTAGAAGAAGAGGAAGCAAGTCAGAAGTTGTTAGCTGAATGGAATGAACAAACAATCCTATCTTCAAGCTTCTAATGAGATAAAAAATGAGTACACTACTCAAGAGTGGTCATTGTTGTCTATTGATGAAAGAGCTAGAATTTTGGGTGAATGGGCAAGAAGGATCAGCAAAGAGAAGAAGCAAGTTAAAAGAAAGAAACCCTCTACAAAGAGTGAGATGAGAAATACTATGATGAAGATCATCAAGAATTCAGGCATACATATTAGTGAAAATTTAAGTAAGTGTTCATTTGAAAGGGTTCAAGAGATTTATCAAAAGTGTATGAGAATTAATGATGACTTTAATCCTATGAATTCTGAAAAAGATGCAGAATGGTTAAAGAGAAGAGTTGAGTCAAAGAAAGAATCTAGTTCTAAAAGACAAAAGGTGGATGAAGAGTTGGAAAAGAAAGCAAGAGCTGAAAAGTATCTTCTGGAGTCTGATAATTCTACTCCTGCACCTATTAGTTCTACTCCATTAAGAGCAGTTCATCCATGCTTAGTTATCATCAAGACTACTGAGATTCTCTTGTTGATAGTTCTCTTCTTTCTCATAAGAAGTGTAGTGTTGAAGACATTAGTGAAAGATGTCTAATGGGTCAAGATGAAGACATTAGTGAAAGGTGTCGAACGTCCGTATTGAAAGCACTAGTGAAGGGTGCTTAGATGTCAAGGCTAAAGGCATTAGTGAAGGGTTCGTAGAAGTCAAGTCACAAGGCATTAGTGAAAGGTGCCTTAAGATCGAGTCAAAGGCATTAGTGAAGGTGCCTAAGGTGTACATTCGATATGGTGTGCTCGATGTACAAGATAGATTAGTATTGGGTCAAAGGATATTGATATCCTTGTTGATGTTGTTATAAGGAGTAGATCTCCTTTGGGGTTAGTTGTTGTTGTAGTGTTGGGTAGTAGTTCCTCCATTGTAATGGAACTCGGTATCTAGCCTAATACCGGATAAAGGGTAGGCGGCGTTGTGATAGGTTTGGCTCTACCTCATGGAAGAACCCGGTATCTAGCCTTGTACCGGATAAGGATCGAGTAGGCAAAGTTGTGAAGGCTTCTCCGCCATAAGGAGTTGGTGTCGTGTAGTGTTTACAAACTCTCGAGTAGGTGACTCGGGGAGTGGAGTAGGGCAAGGAAGGTGTCCTTGTAGCCAAACCACTTTAAATACTCGCGTTGTGGTTTTGTGCTTCTTACTCCTTATTCTTTGTTTATATATTTATATATGCTTGTCTATCAACATCCAACACACATGTTTAAATAGATAGACATAAGTCGATCTAAATAGTTTAAAACCAAGTTTTAATCGGTAAAACTATTCAACCCCTTCTAGTTTTCCACAATTGGCATCGAGCTTAAACACCAAGTTTCTTAGAGTATATTGTACTTTAAAACTTGATACAATCCATGTTTAATTGAAAACTACAAAGAAGGTATTTTACAAAAACAAACACCTTGTTTGGATGTTGATTAGATGACAACATCTTTTTTTATATTTGCACTAACCTTCCTTGTCACATTGTGTTTAAGCTCATACCTATCAAGCCATAGGATTTGCTTGGTAACAAGAATACCTTCCCAAGAAGGTATCTTAAACACGAAGGAACGAGTTGTCTACTAACATTTGTTGTGTCATTTGTAAAGACATTCCTAAGTGCATTAGAGGTGTGATTTCCTACTTATCTCTAAATAACATTAGCTTAATTAATAAGTATGCTTACATAGGAATTTCTATGATTATCTTTTGTGCATATTCATATATTACACGTAGTCGTTAGGAAACTTTTCTTGCATACGTGTTGCTCCTTCGTCTAATGTATCGATTTATAAAACTTGTGTTTTATTTCACTTAATCAAAAACATATCTTTCTAATAATAAAACAAAACACAAATCTCAAAATTCCTCCTTCCCCATAAATATCCCTTCCGATCGTCTCCTCCAAAGAAACCCTCATTTTTCAAATCTTCCACTTTCAAAATTACCTCTCATTCAAACTTCATCTTCCTTCTCATCTCATCTCATCTCAAACCAAAACCAAGAAGGATCTTCATCAACATGGTTTACATCGCCTTCGTACTCATCGTCTTAACACCCATCGCTCTCGTGTTCCCCATGATTAAGTTTTCTTATGGAGACATGTACTTTGTGTTGTTAATCTACATTGGTGTTATATACCCAATCCTTTGTATCGTCCTTAGCATTGAAATGAAATATTACTAATACTTTAGTTTATTATTCATAATGTGTTTATCATTTCTTTAACTTTATATCTTTCGTATTTTCGGTCTTGAGATACATTAGAAATTGATAATGCATGCTAGAAGTAAATGTTGGCTAACATACATATCTTGGTATAAAACTATAAGATGCAAAACCTATGTTTTATCAAAACCCTTTTACATCACTCTGGATCCACGGATCCACAGAGTTCTACTAGCGGATCCCTTTGGGAAGGGAACAGTGGGAATCAGTCCTACGGAAAGCAGGTTTTCATGCAACATAAAAACCATGTTCTTCCTAAAAGAAATATTCCACTAGAATGTCAAACATTAAATGAGTTAATTATCATTGTTAATAAATATCAAGTAAAAGCGTTAGGAAATCATTGTTTTGCCTTAAGCGTCTCATCTTATTAACTCTTCGCTTCTATAGGTTTCATCATGTCGCATAAATATGAGTTCGACTTTTCACTCACTTGCGTCTACACCCTAACATCTCTCTTGAACCCAACACACCGGAAATCATGTCCGTGGGTTCAATAATCTCGAAACCCGTCACTTCCATGAAGGACGTATTGTTGACACTCCTCTACAATCTGAAGAAGGTATCAATACCTCTTTCCGAACCATAGGACTAGAATGTCTTCTCGAAATTAACGAGAAAATATGTCAGAGGTTTGTATTGGAATTCTTCCGTCAGTGAACTCGTTCGTAACGAGGATCGCTCTCTCTCTTTGGTTTTGGATCAAAACCAAAAGTTTGTTCTAACCCTTGGGCAATTTGCTCACATCCTCCGAATTCCAAATCATGGACAATGTGCCTTCACTTGAAGATTGGTCTCTTGATTCTCTCTTAAACCATCGTGAAGAAAATAGTCCATATTGTTCATACATACCTTCCCTCAAGACTTGACTCGCATGTTATGCAAACCTCGACCCTATTACTCGGATCCAAACATTATCTATACACGGATATCCGAGATGAGTACAAGCCTCTGCACTCATCCTACGTGAAAATTTTTGGAGTCTTAGGGAAATCGAAAATCCTTCCCGCTTGTTGTGCTCGCATAATGTATTGTTTGCTAACACAACAACCATACAATCTCGCCTATTTCTTCGCAAGGCGGTTGTAAACCTTCAAGGCTCAAGAACAAACTAATCCCTTATGGAATGTTCTTGACATGTCTTTATCATCACATCATGTACTTCCACCTCAATTTCAAAGTCCGTTGTGCGTGCTTGTGAACAAGATGATGAAACCTCTAAACACATCTCTCATAAATACTTTCTTCATCCACAGATAAGCAAATACTCATCAACCATTTGATGATCCATCTAGCGCAAAACGCAAGAAACTTAGGTTCCTTTCAAAATAGGGTCAATCCTTAGTATTCATGATCTATCAATGTAATGCAATTTCTTTCATGAAATAAAACATCTTACATTTGATATCTCTACTATATTAGTGTTAGAACTTCTTAGAAAACACTAACCTTGAAATATGATGCTTTGTGCAACCCTTGCATACCATTTGTAAAGGTGTTGTTTAGCAGGGAGACGGATCCCTAAGTTTGTGCTAGACGGATCCCTACTCTTAGGGAACCGTGGGATCCGGGCAAACAGAAATGCAGTTGCAATCTTTATACTCAAACCATGTCTTTATATCACTTCACACTAGCTAAACATAGTGCCTTAGGACTAATTAAGTCCTTCTCAAGCTGAGTAAAATTTCATACTCATTCATAACTCACTTAGATCACACTCAAGGAGCTTTTCGATCTATTGTTTCACCAAAACTCATTACTCTTTCGCTCTTATACTCACACATCATCCCTCACGTGTTAATACATCTAGCTTAGAAATCTTTCAATTTTAGCAAATTGATTTTAGTCATCTTTACCTCAAAATGGGTCAAATTCTAGCCTTTCCATTTCCTATAAATTTTAAGATATCTTCTAAAATAGTATCTTAAGCTACTATCTGATCTCTAGGATCATTTAGCTCCATTTGACCCTCTCAAGTTTTTAGTGTCATCTTTGGTCATTCATTGGTACTCATGAAAGTTCCATTTCCTTCCATAAATAGGAATCATTAGCTACATCACTCATTGCCTTAAACATTTAAGTACCCTTCATTTAAGATACTTGGGAGGATGAAACACTCAAAAGGTATAGGCATTATACCTTAGAAACATCATGTCTACCCTTTCCTAGTCTTGAAGCGGATCCCTAGGATTAGCCTAGACGAATCCTCATTGGAGGGAACCGTGGGATCCGGGTGACATTTTCATGTCAACTATAGCTAAAACAATCATTTCAAGCTCTTCTTGCTAACTTGAACACTCCATCTTATCTTAATTAAGATCCTAGATCGATCTGACTCAAGTTGACTCTTGTGCATGCTAATCATCACATTCCAAGAGATCTTAGTGGCTTAAGTCTTTAATGCACTTGCAAATCCTTTCTTTATAAACCACATTGTTAAGACTCTTAAAGTCATCATCTTCATCCTCATTTCCAGCAATTAGAAACTCTACAAATCTTTTTGAATCATCTCATCATGAGGAAAGCTCCCAGTGGTAATTCATCCACCAAAGGACCACCTAAGAAAATTGCTCGTGTTGTACATGAAATTTCCTCAACCGAATCATCTCCCATTAAATTCACAAATGGTAAGATATCCCCTCCACCGATCAAACCAATCCCAAAAAGGATTGTTCCTACAAAACTACCAATGCCAAACACCACCATACCTCCTAAACCAAACAACCCCATTTCCACTAAACCATCACCATTGGTGCCTAGAGCCCTATCATTCACCACTCCACTCTCATCACCACACCTCTATAATCTAGAGGATTTGCCTCCTAGGCCATCTCATCCTCCACCACCGTCAACTTTCTCCTCTTTAGGAGAAATAGTGGAATAAAATCAAGGTGTTGAGTCAACACTAGCTCCGGCTTCTTTTTCTCTGTCACCATCAAATAATCCCTTTTGGATTATGAGAAATCATCAAAGTCAACCACCCGACCACATGGAAGTTGACACTTCTCTACCACCACCATCATTTCTTGTTGAGCCATCCTCGAATGCGCCTCCGCCAATCCCTCCCTCTTTTGAGGCTCCTCAACCCGCTTCACTTGATCCTTCACATCAAGCAATTTCCTTTCTTCCATCACCACTACCGAGCCATGCCAAAGATTGTTATCATTGTCAACATGTTGAAAGTTTGATACATGAAGTACGTGAAGATCAACGTTTCATGTTTTATCACCTCCTGAGCGTTTCGACGAGATTAAACCTAAACAAACTTGAGCTAGAGGATTCTAGTGGTGTCCTAGTATCAATGCGACTTAGATATTCTAGTAATTCAAAATCATGTATTGTTCATTTTCTTAGTTTTTAAGAGTCATGTATATCATATCTCAAGTTTTATTAAATGAAATTACATGATATTTGCTATATTGTTACGAGTATATGATTATTGTTCTAATTCATATCTCATTTTGATGCCAACATCTTTTGGTACATCACATTTCTTTGTATTTTAGTTCTGACGGAGACGGATCCCTACGTTTTGCCTAGACGGATCCCTCCAGGAGGGAACTGGGATCCGTGCAAACAAGACTAATTTTCTACTAACTTGAGTCTTATTTGCGGAAACTATGTATTATATACTTGTTTTCTAACCTTTGTTTTGTAGATTTTCAATTACACATGTAGACTTTGACACACAAAGCTAGGGGAGCTTTGTGTCAAAGCAATACATTGCAAAATCACTTGCAATATTAGGATTACATTTCATGGCGTCCCTTTGCAAAGTTGCAATCATCGAGGGAGCATATTAAATCACAAAGACGAAATCTTTTGCAAACATTGTTGCAATGCATTAGCTTAGTAATTTTTCTTACTGGCGCCCTCACAAAGGGATGGAATCGTCAAGGGAGTTAAGACAGAAATCTTTCCGTTTCTTGCTCTCTATTTTTTTCTTTCACATATTTTCTTAAAACAATGTGTTAGTTTCTTTTCGACGCTCTTTTGTTTCGACAAAAGGGGAGAAGAAAGTAAAACTACAATTCAAACTTTACAATTTTAGTTTTCCTTAAAATAATTTTATGTTTTGTCATCAACAAAAGGGAAATTGTTAATACAAATAAGCCGTAAAACGTTTATTTATATTTTACGATCTTCTAGTGTTTTGTCGATAACAAACGTAAAATCATTTTAACGAAACGTATAAAATACGTAAATGGTTTGAGCCAATAGTTTACTAACACACATACGTTTTCACATAAAACACTAAACAAGTAAAAGTGGTTTTATGATTTAGTAATATATATATGTACAACAACTAGTGTTTACATATTGGGTAAACATATACATAACTAGTATGTATTATATAAATGGATAGAAACTTAAAGTATTTGACTCATTGACCAAATACATTGAATGTAGTTGGGTACAACCCAAAGTCCATGACCCATACCCATGGAGCATGACCCATAACCCATTGCATGACATCATGCTCAAGTCATATGGATATTATCCATGACCCATGGTTTTAACCCATGACCCATGGACTAGATGCATTGCATCTTGTAGATACATTGAATCTACTTGATATCCATGATCCATAACCCATGACCCATGACCCAAACCCATGGGCAAAGGGAGCATCCAACGGATCCCGATGTACATCTGGATGGGTCCTCCAGTGAGGGATCCGTGGGATCAATGGAACGGTGGCTATTTTCCTCTATAAATAGTGAGCCATTTTTCATTGTTCCTCACCCCTTTCTCACATATTTTCCTTTGAGTTATAAACTCTCTAACCTCGGATCCAAGTAATCTATGTATGTAGTTTTGTTTTTGTGTGATTCTCTAGGTTCCTCTTAAAGGCGAGATCACCATCTTTTGAAGACGAGCAAGCTCAAGTCCATTAGTTGTCATGCTTCGTTATCATCAAGACTACTGAGGTTCTCTTGTTGATAGTTCTCTTCTTTCTCATAAGAAGTGTAGTGTTGAAGACATTAGTGAAAGATGTCTAATGGGTCAAGACGAAGACATTAGTGAAAGGTGTCGAACGTCCGTATTGAAAGCACTAGTGAAGGGTGCTTAGAAGTCAAGGCTAAAGGCATTAGTGAAGGGTGCCTAGAAGTCAAGTCACAAGGCATTAGTGAAAGGTTCCTTAAGATCGAGTCAAAGGCATTAGTGAAAGGGGCCTAAGGTGTACATTCGATATGGTGTGCTCGATGTACAAGATAGATTAGCATTGGGTCAAAGGATATTGATATCCTTGTTGATGTTGTTATAAGGAGTAGATCTCCTTTGGGGTTAGTTGTTGTTGTAGTGTTGGGTAGTAGTTCCTCCATTGTAATGGAACTCGGTATCTAGCCTAATACCAGATAAAGGGTAGGCGACGTTGTGATAGGTTTGGTTCTACCTCGTGGAAGAACCCGTTATCTAACCTTGTCTGGATAAAGGGTAGGCAACGTTGTGAAGGCTTCTCCGCCATAAGGAGTTGGTGTCGTGTAGTGTTTACAAACTCTCGAGTAGGTGACTCGAGGGTGGAGTAGGGCGAAGGTGTCCTTGTAGCGAACCACTATAAATACTCGCGTTGTGGTTTTGTGCTTCTACTCCTTATTCTTTGTTTACATATTTATATATGCTTGTCTATCAACATCCAACACACATGTTTAAATAGATTGACATAAGTCGATCTAAATAGTTTAAAACCAAGTTTTAATCGGTAAAACTATTCAACCCCCCTTCTAGTTTTCCACGGGTGCACTTGATGGAACTCTTGTACACGCAGTTGTACCTGTCGATCAACAAATGCGTTATAGAGGAAGAGGAAAAGGTGAGTGTTTCCAAAATGTTTTAGGGATATGTGAATTTAATATGATGTTCACATTCGTTTGGGCCGGATGGGAGGGCATAGCTCATGATTCAAGAGTTTTGACAGAAGTAGCATTTAATCCAAACTCTAACTTCCCGTTTCCTCCATCAAGTATGTATTATCCTCGCATAACATGACAATTTTATTGTTGTTATCCATATTTTCTTAAGTGAAGTAATGTTCTTACAAACTTACCATTGTAGACAAATATTATCTTTATGATGCTGCATATACAAACACTCGTGGGTTTATGGCACCATATCGTAATACGAGGAATTGGTTAGCCGATTTTCGACGTCGACGTGCCTTAACAAAGAAGAAAGGTTCAATCATGCTCATGCACAACTTAGAAATGTTATCGAGTGCTTATGGTGTCTTAAAGCAAGGTTTCCAATACTAAAACAAATGGCTCCTTATCCTATTCCAGACAAAGAAATTTAGTGATTGCGCGTTTATGTCCACAACTTCATAAGGAAATGCAACAACATCGATCAATTATTTTGGAAGCGATGCAAACACCATGTTTACTCTTTGAAGAACAAGGTGAAGGAAGTGGGGGACAAGGCATGGACGACATACAATGAGGTCCCCAAGGCAATGAATATATGGCTAATCTCCGTAATCAGATTGCTAGTGAGTTATTTTTAAATGCTTCAACCTAAGATTAGTTCGTAATTTATATTGTTTTATGATATTTCGATTATTTACAATTTTTTTTGTTTATTCCAACATTACTTTCTTTATATTATATTTTTATTCGAGTTAATAATTTTTTATCAAACGGTATATATTTTGTTAAACACAAAATCAGACAAAAGGTTAAATTGGTAATTTCATGCAACTTAGATTGCTCTTTCAGAACAAATGTAAAACAATCATTTTCACTCAGAACCAGGTTCACTCAGCATCTTGGAATCATTCAACAACTTTGAGTCATTCAGCGCTAAATCATATTTTTTTTATCAAACAACCCCTAGTATGATAAGTTTTCTTATTTTGACTTGATTTTTGCTTTCTTCTTACTTATTTCTGAAGTTGTCGAATAGCGATTAGAATGAATATTGTTATTTGGCCCACTCAAAACTAAATTTCTAGCTTCGTCAATGCTCTCAACTATTCGTTAGATGTAAGAGATGTGGCAAATCAAAGCTCTATAAACTAGGCGCACATTTACATATTTTTGACCAAGCGCCTATTTTTCAATATAAAATGTTTAGGCGCACTCAAAACACATATCGCTAGCTAAAAGACAAAATAAGTTGCTACAAGACAAAACCAAAGCGCACCTATAGCAAATGTGCCTCACATAAACAACAAAAAAATTACCTAAAATCAAGAGAAACCAAGAAACCAGTCAAGTAAAAGTTGTGAAGAAGAGATTCTTTTGTTTTTTAAAATGGTTGATAGTTTTGGTGAGAAAGAGATACTTTTATGAAAATTAAAAAAGGGCTATTAAATAGGGGGTAAGTTATGTTAAAAAATTAGGGGGTAAGTAAAAGAAAGTAAATGATATACTTTAAAGGTATGATATTCCATAAAATATATACATTTTTAACGCCGAAAACCCACATTTTTTAGCTAAATTAATAATGAGACTATATGCTTTTATTGAAAATACTCTTGAAAGTTGTTATTTTACTTTGTGGGTTCAAGGAATTGAAAACGGAGCAAAAACAAGGAGTTTCGGGCGAGAATTGATAAAGTTTGCTCATTTATCGAGGTCCAAACGAAGCCCACATGAAGCCCCGAGCATACCGATTAACTTCGAAATCCCGCATGAAGCCCAGCCTCGTGAAGTGACCCGAGTCTCCTCAAAACCGCTAGCCAAAGTGTTGATCAATTATATTGTAAAAATCTGGTACAAGAGAAAAGAAGGGATAGAAGGAGGAGTATTGCAAACGTTTCCAACGAGCTTAGCTAGCTCAGTTGGTTAGGCATTGTGTATTTGTGTTTCGTGCGATCAGACCCGAGTTCGAATCCCATGTGTAACATTATTTTTAGCACGCCACATCACCAGACAACATTGACACCGTGGACCAACGACAGCCTGCCACGTGTCGTGGCTGTCCGAAAATGTCTATGCGTTGGATGGAAGCTACTAAGAGGGACTAGTTCTGCCAACTTTGAAAATTCAAGGGCCATTCCTACCAAGTCTCTATAGTTTAGGGGTAAAATATTAAAAGGGCCAAAGTGTAACATTTTCAAGTTTAAATACCCCTCAGGCCCTCTCAATATCATTATTTTTTACCATCTTTACTTATTTTCTTATCTAAACTTTTGTAATTTTTCTTTATGCTTATGTAGTTTATAAAGTTTGATTTATTTAAGTTTATACAAGTAAGTTTATTTTATTTCTTGTGTTTTTATTTTTTTAGTAAAAATATTATTTTCTTTCAAAAAATTCCAGAAATATATTTAACTGTTTTTTATTAGTTTATTATTATGTGAAAATTTTAAATTTTATTTCCTTAGTTAAGTATCTATTTTATATTTAATACTTGTTTTAATTATTTAAATCTTCATTTTTCTTGTTTTAAAATCTTTAAATTTTTAAATCTTTAATTTGAATACCAAAATTTAGTTTATTTTCTGTAAACATATCTCCTTGAGAGTTTGGTGGTTAAGATTTATTTTATTAAGATTTTTTTTTTTTTTTTTTGAAAAGCTTACATTAATACATTTGTCTGTAAAATCATGATTTAGCTTTTGGATTCTCTGAACAAATTTTCAGGTTTTATCTTTCTACCTTCTTTTTTGTATATGGTTGTTTAGAAATCGGTGGTTAGGATGTTGTGATTATTTGCGAAAGTTGTTGTTGGTGATATTAATTGTTAGTTTATTAACTAGAGATTCTTTTGTTGTTTAAATGGCTCAATAGTTTTGATGAAAAAGAGAGATTCTTTTATAAAAATAAAAAAAAGCTATTAAATAGAGGTAGGTAAAAGAAAGTAAATGATATACTTTAAAGGTGATATAATTTAATTATGAGGACTTGTGAGTGTGGGTGTTCTCTTTAATTTTGGTACATGTAAATTCATAGGTTTGACTTTAGCTTTTATTTTCACTGCATTAATAGATTAGGCAAAATGGATATGGGAAAGTAAGTAGCTACATTTATGTATTTATTATATACCTCAAGTAACAAAAAGAAGTAAAGGAGGCGCATTATAAATGGATAAATGTAGCTACCTATTTACCCGTATTCATTTTCCCTCAATGCACTGAAAATAAAAGGCTAAAGTCAAACTCTATGAATTAACATGAACCGAAAATTAAAGAGAACACCCAGAGTCACAGGATCTCATAATTAAAGTATATTACATTTAAAGTATATCATTTACTTTCTTTTTCCTACCTCTATTTAATACCCATTTTTTAGTTTTTATAAAAGAATCTCTCTTTCTCATCAAAACTATTGAACCATTTAAACAAAAATATCTTCTTCACAACTTTTACTTTCTTCTTTTTCTTCATAACATCCATCAATTATACGTTTGCTTAGAAAGGACATTCATCAATTATAAAAAGGACATCCCGTACAGAAGCTAATAATGGGCAACTATATTATGCATGTTCTTATTCAGTGGTAAATAATTATACGTTTGCTTAGTTATGTAAATATGTAAATAATTTGTTTGTCAAGAATATATTTCTAATAATTTTCTTAACATGTAACAGGCAAGAGCAAAACGAGATGACTATAGGTGTGGATACTTTACGTGGAAGGTTGTTTTCAAAACAAGACTTAGTCAGCCTCTTCTTCAACGCAGACTAAACTGCGTTGCTAAAAATAATAAGATTGATCGACTTGAAACAAGAAACAAGATGTTATTGTCTCAAACAAGATGTTGATGATGAGAATAAAAACGCTTTGGATCGTCATTTGGAATTAGCGAAGAATCCCGAGAATCACGCATGTTGGTAGGGTGCAATGCTCCATAATCTTTTAGATAATATAAATAATCTTCATATGTAGTAGGTGTCGTTGTTTTAAATAATGTGTTAATGTTGTTGTTTAATTGAATAATAATAACAATTGTTGTTGTATTTGTTTAATGTGTTAATGTTTAACGTCTTATTGTTGTTGTGTAATTAAAAAAGAAAAGAAAACACATTAGACGAATAAAAAAAACCGAAAAGAGAAAAAAAAAAGTACAAATAGGAAGGGTGAGGATAATCTAACCCTTTTTTCAATTGATTTTATTTTAAAAGATTATTTTGGTGGATTTCGGGTAGTGTGCTCCGTCAGATTGTGTGCGCCTTACTTTTCGGTTTACTGGTCCATATCTTGTTTGTTTTTCGGCTTAGTAGTCCCTTAATTGTGTGCGCCTTATTATTATTTTTTGTCTTTAGGTGAGGGGCACCAGAGGTGAAGTGAGGGGTTTTATCTTGAAGATTCTACGTTCATATCGTTTTACAAAATCAAATCCACACAAAAAGTGTGACGTTTGATTGGTGTATTTTGATCACTTTCTCTCTTCTTTTCGTCACATCAATCACGTGTTGTGCACTTTTGTGTGGATTTGATTTTGTAAAAATGTATGTGGCCTCTTTATCTTTAAGTGACAGGGACAAGAGGTGAGAGCATCTTTTTATAAGAGTGAAGGTATCGTGGGTGGCAAATGCATTTATTTAGGCTCGCGTACATCACTCAACACACCCACTTAAAAATACCCTCATTCACAACTAACCCAAACCTCTTGATCGGGCACTCACCCTATTTTATTTCTTTTCCATATTTTTCAAACACAATAAAATTCATTTCGTTTAAATAAAATTACATGAAACCTCTTGATTAAGCACCCACCCACCCACCCACCCTCATTTTAACATTTTTATATAAAAAAAAAAAGTTTAAAAAAGTTAATTTTTGTACTTTGAAAATAACATTTAAGTGATTATATATTGGAAAATTATATATCGAAAAGTACCATTGTTACACACACACACACACCCACCCACCTAGGGGTGGCAATTTAGGTCGGGTTCGGGTTGGCGGGTCCGGGTTGTCGAGTTGACGGTCGAAAACCCCAACCCAAACTCGACCCATCTAAATCATCGGTCAACTATATCAACCTGTCTGTTTAAACATAACCCGAACCTAACCCATTTAACCCGTATATATATATACTTGGGGTTGTGGGTTAAATAAGTTACATGGGTTGAATATGTTAAACAGGTTGAATCGAGTTAAGCGGGTTTGGGTTGACCCATTTAACCCTTTTATATATAAAAGTTGGCGCGTTAGCGAGTTAAATAGGTTAAACAGGTTTTACAGTCGGCCGTGTAATGCATTTAACCGTAATAAAATATAAATAATTTTGAGTTCTGAAAAAAATCATAAACGGGTATTCCCAACCCGAACCCGACTGCTTAATAAGCGGGTTAGATAGGTCGACCCAACCCGACCGTAATCTATTTAGAACAACCCGAACTGTTAATTTTTGTGTCGGTTTCGGTCGGGTTTCGTATCGTCGAAATCACACCCTTACACCCACCCACCCACCCACCCACCCTCATCTTCTTCTTCATTCAAACTATTACACACACACACACAAGAGAAAAAGCTGAGCACAAAAACAATTATGTTTTGTTATAAAATATTGAGTCAAAAATATTGAGAAAAAGCCACGTATTTTTGTCTTTATCCATGTCGTGGGAATGGTGATGGAGCAACTGGCGAGCCACCATGGTGTGGTGGCGAAGGGTGGCGGGATCCGGTGAGTGTGCCACATCAGATTGGCGAGGTTTGCTCGTTGTGATACCCCTCACTCTAAGTGCACATGCTTTTTTTGTTTCTTTTGATTTTACGTATTTTTTAACCAGATTACCAAAAAGGACTTTTTACATAAGCCTTTTATCTAAACTACTTTTATTTCTTTCATGGTCCAGGCGCATTATTAACCCAGCCCACAAGGTTGTCAGGCATTTACTAGTTTATTCAATTCTTATATGCATCTCACCAAACCATCTATGATAGTATGATCTATCTTATTCTCATTTATTATTAGGATCATGTATTTAAAGGCCGTCGTTAAGCATTTTACTTTTATACCATCGATTTTTTAAAGCCATCAAAATATGTGTTTGTTTTCTTTTATACCAACCTCATTTCAATTTTTGTCACATATTTATACAATTTTAAGAATAAAGCTAACTTTAAAACATCAACACAACAAAATTAACAATTTAAACGTAAAACATTAGTTAAATAATCTTAATTCACTTTCAACGAACTAAAGTTACACTTAAATATTGGTTAAAACTGATATTTTACATTTCAATACTCGTCTTTGTTGTTTTAATATATTAGATTTAGCTTTATTCTCGTTGTTTCAACGATTTTCAAGATAATTATTCGAAGTTTGTATAAACAAAGCAAACCCATAAATTGATGACCTATAAGTTAGTTTTTATAAATAAATAACCTAAAAATAAAAAGTTTAATAGTTGATTGGCCTCCTAATACATAATCCCTTTATTCAGCAATTCATACTGTTCTTACAATCATATTCGATGTATCCACACATGAATCTCATCACAATTGTTTTTTTTTTGTGCGCTTGGTTTCTTGTAACTAGAGGTGGCAAAATAGGCGGGTCGGGCGGGCATGAGTCACAGTTCAAATGGGCTACGGGCTAAATGGGCACGGGTCAAACGGGCGCATGTTATACGAATCGTTTTAGAAAAAACCCAAAACGACGAAATAAGTTCCTCAAACGTAACGCCGTTTACATTTAAAGTTAAATATTACCTCGTTCTAAATAATCGTCCAATATTGACTTTTAAAGTATTTTCTTTTCAACTTTGACGTTAAATTATTTTACTTGTGTTATGTAACATTTAATGAAAATAATATCAATGAAAATACATTCAAAACCCAATCCTTACATATATTTTGCATCAAGTATTACATAACACAATTAAGATAATTTAAGCTAAGCGTTACAAAGGAAAACTTTAAAAAGTCGATAGTGAATGACTTATTTATGGACGGATGGGTATACTATATTTATAAGTTTTTCTTTAAAACAATTGTAATATTCTCGATTGAGAAAAATTTGTCGTTTGTCTTTCGTTTAACTTTTAAATGTGCAATATATGACCATTTCAAAATAAGGAGGGACTAAATGAGTCCAAATCTTTATAAATTTACCCAAATCGGTTTTTTTTTTTTTTTTTTTTTTTTTTTTTACAAAACACATTTGTTTTTTCTTTTAAGTGAGGCACACATTGGGGGCACTTCGGTTTGTAGGTGTTCTTGCTTTTTGTTTGTAAGTTTGTAAACATACATGTTTTTGTCTTTAGGTGAGGCTCACACAGTAGATGGGCACATGATTAGAGACTAAGATCCTCTCAAGTTGTGGATCTGAGCTGAGTTAAGCTATCGTTGTGGTATTGGATTTGATTAAATGGTTGAAATCAAAAGAAGTTATTTTGATTTGGTAATTGGATCAATCCAATGGCTCATAATCACACAACTTAACTCAAATTGTATAACACAACTTGAGAGAATCTTGCTCAATTATAGGGGCGTTTAGGGTTCTATTTTATCTTTTGGCTAGGCGCCCAAGAGGTGCGCTTGAGTTTCTAGTGCGCCTCAACATTCTATATTTGAAAAGTGAAGTGCATCCTATATATGACCTACAGTACAAGACCTGAAGAACATTGATTGGTAAAACAAATTTGTGAACTTCAATCCAGCAAAGGAGAAAGAGATTTTATCATGTTGTGGATATGTTTGGCACATAGTTGTGTGGAGCTTTTGGAGGCGGTGAGTGATGAAGCGATAAGCGTTTATGTTTTTAGTAGTCGTTTGATAAATGAATGCACTTTGCTATTTTTGAGAATCCATTTTTCAATGTTTTTTAAGATGCGGTGGCGGTAGTAATGCTTTCTTTCATTTCACATTCACCGCTACTCCTCACCGCTACTTTTTTTGTGACACACCTTGAAAATCGAACGGAAATAGAACTTTAAACCGGATCATTAATAAATCCGGTTTAAATCAATCTAAACTTAAATTACCATATGTCAAAATAGAATTTTAACATTTAGAAGAATTTGCAGCGGTTTGCAGTTTCATATGTCCTCAAAATGTCTTTTCTTTTTCAAAAAAAGTCTTATTGCTATCCATTATCTACACAAGTTCTTGAGACCTATCGCATTAGGCTACAAGAGCACATGCGGTTGGAAAACAATTAGTTAAAGAAACAAAGTGTAGGCTTAGGGTCCGTTTGGTTTGTAGATGGGTTTAAGATTAGGATTTGGATTTGGATTTAAATTTGGATTAGGATTTGAATTTGGATTTGATGTATGAGAGAGAAAATATATTAGTTTATAAATAAATAATTTTTTTAACTTTAAAATATTAATTTAAATTTAAATTTGATATTCTCAAATGTTAAAAAAAGAAAGAATAAGAGAAAAGTACAACTTGAGACCACAAATCATCCAAATCCAACAAATCTAGGCACCTCACATGTCTTTTGAAACAGTTGAGTGTCAGTAGGTGTGATCCCCTCAATCTAATCCCAATTATCTAAACAAACAATTTTTTTTACTTTAGTTCCAATCCAACACTGTTATAACCTGAAACCAAACGGGCCCTTAGATGTTCGCTGTGACACAGTTGACAAGATGTGTTACCCTGAAAAATGTAACAACTTTTCGACTAAACAATAGACGGGCCTTTCAAGAATAATCGATTTCGCGTAACAATTAACAGTTTGCGATATATTTTAATTTAAAAAAACACACGATGAGAATAAGTTTTTTTATTTAATAAAAATGAATAAATAAGATTGCATGGATTGTTTTTTGGCAAATCGGCAAAAATGTAGTTAACTTTTTTTTCTCATCATTGTATGTAGCGTTTTTTCCTCATTACATCGATAAACCTCTATCGTTAGTCCTTTCGTACCCGTTACCATAAAAACCGCATCGTTAGTCCTTTATGCTAACGACCGTTAATAAATAACTTATAATTTGGTTATCTTCGCTAAACTTGCATCGTTGGTCCTTTATACTAACGATCGTTAAAAATAACTTAAAATTTGGTTTCTTACGTTTAGTCCGTTCTTTCATGTTTTCGTCCGTCTTTACACGTTTCGTTCATTTAACACGTTTTGTCGTTTTTCACGTTTTCATACGTTTTACGCTTTCATCCGCTTTTCAAGTTTTCGTTTGTTTTCACGTTTTCATATGTGTTTACGTTTTCATCCGTTTTACACATTTTCGTCCGTTTTGCGTTTTCATTCGTTTTACACGTTTCATCGGTTTTACATTTTTGTTCATTTTAACACGTTTTCGTCAGTTTTACGTTTTCATCCGTTTAACATTTACATCTGTTTTCACGATTTCATCCGTTTTACACATTTTCATCGGTTTTACATGTTTCGTCTTCCTTTTCACATTTTCGTCCGTTTTTCATGTTTCGTCCTTTTTTCACGTTTTCATCGGTTTTCATGTGTAAACACGTGCGAAAACGTGTATAAAATGGATGAAATGTAAAACGGATTAAAACGTGTAGAAACGGTGAAACATTCGAAACGACATATGCGAAAATAGACAAAATGTGCAAACACGAACGAAAAAGTGAAACAACGAATGAAAACGTAAAACGGATGAAACGTGAAACAACGGACGTGCAAAACGGACGAAAACGTAAAACAAATGAAAACGTAGAAACGGATGAAACGCGAAAAATGGATGAAAATAATAACGTCTAAAACGTGTTTAAATGGACGAAACGTGTAAAACGATTTAAAACCCGCAAACAAACGAAAACATGCAAAACGGATCAAAACATGTAAAACAGATAAAACGTGAAAAAGCGAGACGAAACCGTGTTAAAATGGACAAACCGTGTTAAAACGGATGAAACGTGTAAAACGAATGAAACGTGCAAAATGTGTAAAATGGATGAAAGCGTGTAAAAGCGGATGAAAACGTGAAAAACGGACGAAACGGGGAAACAGAGCGAAAACGTGAAAGCAGGACGGCGTGTTAAAGCGAGCGAAAACGTGTAAAACGTGAAAAAAAAGCGGACGGAAACGTAAAAACCAAATTTTAAGTTATTTTTAACGATCGTTAGTATAAAGGACCAACGACACAAGTTTAGCGTAAGATAACCAAATTTTAAGTTATTTATTAGCGGTCGTTAGTATAAAGGACTAACGATCTTTGGTTTTTGGTAATGGAGTGCGAAAGGACTAACGATATAGGTTTATTGACGAATGAGAAAAAAACAGAATCTACATCTGATGGAAAAAGTGACAATTTAACTACGTTTTAGGTGATTTCTTATTTTTAGATAAATATTGTTTAGTATAAAACTTTTGTTTTAATGTATTATCTAATCAACAAAAGGGTGATAAATGAAAATCCTCTAAAGTCAAAAGTGTGAAAGTAGAATCCATGTCCTTCACGGCTTTGTTGACCGAACTAAACTCGAACACTTAAATAGGATTACGAGGCTATAAATAACCCAAAAGATATATATACTTGATAGAGAGATACATCTGCAGGGTACGATCTCAAAGTCTTTTGAGGTAACTTTTGTAACTAACCTTATATATAATTTGTGCAATATACAATATAAACAGCAACGTTAATTTTTAAGGTTTATTTTTATTGATGTCATATTTGGTGTGTATGGGGTTTGTTTGTGTTAGCTTAGGGCTTATGAGCTTATGTAAATTTGTAAGAGCTCATAAGCCCACTTTTCACGGCTTACAAGCTTATCAGGGTGAGCTTATGACCTTAGATAATAAGCCGAAAAAGTAGGCTTACGAGCTCTTACAAATTTACATAAGCTCATAAGCCCTAAGCTAACACAAACACCCCCTAAGTTATTTGTGGGTCTAGGAATAGTTGAAGAAGATGACCCGTGTATATTTGATTTCTTTTTATACACACACTAGCTCATAACCCGTGTTGAACACGGGCTTTGATAGTAAAAAATTTAAAGTTGATTAAAACATTTAAACGTAAGAAATTACGTGTTTTTGAGGAATTAGATATTGCTTGAAGAGAGTTAGTTAACTACATCTAGAGGACATAATTGGTTTAGATGCTTGGCTTATGGATTCAGTTGTGATGTATTGAATCCAATAAGGTGTATGTAGATTATTTCGGTTGTATATATATATCAACTCTTTTGTATTAAGATTCTTTCAGACACGTCCCATTATGCAAATATACTTCACTATAATGACTTCAAATTTGTTGGCGAAGCATTGTTTAAAGTATACATTAGTTTTAGCGTTTGCTTGCTTTTTTTTGGGTAGCCATGGTTTGTGACCTTTTTGCCAACCATGGGGTTTGAGCCACCGCCACATAGACTCAAACAATTTTAGCCGTCCCTTATTGCTGGGTTCGCATGATCACTACTTGAGGTTGTTTGCACCAAGCGGGATTGAAACTTGAGGCCTCTCACATTTTGGGGATGATAGTCAAAAGCCTTTTACCACTTGGCCACCCTATGAATAGTTAAAATATGCACTCCGTATGTTGTTTGATTGCTTTTGAATGTAGTAATCAGTAGTTACATAGGAATTAGTTCGAGTTCATTAACACTAATAAATAATATTGTGATTGGGCCTTGATACCAGATAACCATCGAGCGATATGGAGCCACTTGGAGATGATGAGCTTATCTCCATTTTCGAAAAAATTGACAACAATAATGACAAAAAATCCTTCTGTCGAGTTTCCAAGCAGTTCTTGAAGGTTGCATGCATTCGCTTAAAGGAGTTACATATTTCGTATCCTAATGTGCTTAAGGACATTCTACTTCCAAATATGGTCACATTTCGATGTTTTAAACCACTATCAAACACTTGCATAATACTCCTAGCCAGGTCAAGCCCCAATCTCCGAAGCCTGACTCTTGTGGCGACGCAAGACTTTGATCCTCAAAAGGCGGTTGACGAGGAAGGTGACTATGAGCTTGATTTTGATGACGAAGGCTTGTGTAAACTGGCGAATGCTTGCAAACGTTTGTATGAGGTTAATTTAAGTGGAAGGTTACATGTTGGTGATGTTGGAGTTTACTCACTCGTAAGATCATGTAAGAATTTAGCAAGATTATATTTGGGCAGATGTATTGGTGTCACGGATGAATCACTCAAAGCTATTGGAGAGTCGAATAGTCTAAAACATGTGAGTTTGAAAGGTTGTTTGATAACGGATTTGGGTTTGGAGTATCTCACAATTGGGAATTTGAAGAATACTTTGATAGGACTTAATTTGCGTGAATGTGATAGGATTAGTGATCTTTGGTATTTTTACTTGAACAAATTATCCTCTAACATATCCGAATTTGTCCAAGTCGCGGGTTAATGTCATCGACACCGGGTTGTGACCTAACTAGAATTCCCAACATTGAGATATTGGAATTGTCTTGGTTGAGTAGCATAACAAATATTTCATTGTGCGAGATAGCTAGCAAGTGTTTGAAACTGACATCAATAAGCTTGAGCGGTTGTGAGGCTATATCTGGTGAAGGTTTACATGCGTTTGCTCATCACCCGACACTTGGATTGCTTAGTTTACAGTCGTGTAACAATATTTCTATTGAAGATGTGGAGTCGGTTGTGGTTACTTTGACAGGGCTGCGACGTATTTTCCTCAGTAGGAGTATGAAGGCACAAATGAATCAATTCGATCGTATTACGAACCATTCGCGAGTTTACATGACCTTCGTCATCAAAATCAAGCTCATAGTCACCTTCCTCGTCAATGACCTTTTGAGGATCAAAGTCTTGTGTCGCCACGAGTCGAGCTTGAGATTGGGGCTTGACACGGCTAGGAGTATTATGCAAGTGTTTGAGGTGGTTTAAAACATCGAAATGTGACCATATTTGGAAGTAGAATGTCCTTAAGCACATTAGGATCGAAATATGTAACTCCTTTAAGCGAATGCATGCAACCTTCAAGAATTGCTTGGAAACACGACGAAGGATTTTTGTCATTATTGTTGTCAATTTTTTCGAAAATGGAGATAAGCTCATCATCTCCAGTGGCTCCATATCGCTCGATGGTTATCGGTATCAAGGCCCAATCACAATATTATTTATCGGTGTTAATGAACTCGAACTAATTCCTATGTAACTACGGTTACTACATTCAAAAGCAATCAAGCGACATACCTGAGTGCATATTTTAACTATTCATAGGGTGGCCAAGTGGTAAAGGCTTTGACTATCATCCCAAAATGTGAGAAGTCTGAGTTTCAATCCCGCTGGGTGCAAACAACCTCAAGTAGTCATGCGAACCCAGCAATAAGGAAGGCTAAAAATTGTTTGAGTGTATGTGGCGGTGGCTCAAACCCCATAGTTGGCAAAAAAAAGAAAAAATGTATACTTTAAACAATGCTTCCCGTCAACAAATTTGAAGTCATTATAGTGAAGTATATTTGCATAATGCGGCGATATGCGAAAGAATCTTCATACAAAGAGTTGATATACAACGAAATAATCTACATACACCTTATTGGATTCAATAGATCACAACTACTGAATCCATAAGCCAAGCATCTAAACCAATTATGTCATATAGATGTAGTTAACTCTCTTCAAGCGATATCTAATTCTTCCTAATTGGCTACCATGAAGAAAAAAATGTGGCTGAAACTCAGTGGATTAGTCAGAAATGGAACTCTTATTCCCACGTCAAAAACACGTAATTTCTTACGTTTAAATGTTTTAATCAACTTTAAATTTTTACTATCAAAGCCCGTGTTGAACACGGGTTATGAGCTAGTGTGTATATAAAAGGAATCAAATATACACGGGTCATCTTCTTCACCTATTCTTAGACCCACAAATAACTTAGGGGTGTTTGTGTTAGCTTAGGGCTTATGAGCTTATGTAAATTTGTAAGAACTGAAGCCTACTTTTTAAACTTATTATCTAAGGTCATAAGCTCACCTTGATAAGCTTGTAAGCCGTGAAAAGTGGGCTTATGAGCTCTTACAAATATACATAAGCTCATAATGAAAGGTTATGGATATAAATTAATATTAGTATGACCGGATTCGAACTCGAGACTTCGGGATTGCACACATTACGTATGAGAATCAATGTTTATATATAATTAAGATATAACCCCTTTGAGTTCTCTAGGCCGGTCGTGGGTTCCAAAAGCCCAAGGGATCCATTACTTGGTCATCAAGTTTAGATGTGTATAAATACAAACCCCTTGTATTCATTATATCTAATCTTGGATCACCAAAGAACCCTAACTTCTTCTCCTTCCCTCTCCCTTGTGTGGCCGATCGTATACCCATCCCTAACCCAAGGATTCGATTATCCATACTCAAGAACAAGTGTTTGGTTGTTTGTGATTCAAGAACCTAGCTTTTCTCATTGATTCGCTACTAATACGTGTGTGCAAGAACGAAGAGCAAATACACTTGTGTTTGAATATCTTGAGTATTCGACTTTTGGTGTAGTCAATTTGTTAAACCCTAATTTATTAGGGTTTAGGGTTTCTTGATTCTTGATCTTATTTTGGGGCTTTCATAAACCCTAATTGTATTGATTAATAAAAGGTATGCATATATTTTTAATTCGGTTAATTAATTTACAAGTATTATTCAATTATACATTGTATGCTTTGATGATGTTTACATGTTTACTTTAATTGTTATGATTAGTAAAACTAACACATAAGCCCTAAGCTAACACAAACAAACCCCATACACACGAAATATGACATCAACAAAAATAAACCTCAATTTATATTCTATATTGCACAAATTATATATAAGGTTAGTTACAAAGTTACCTCAAAAACTTTGAGATCGTACCTGCGGATGTATCTCAAGTATAGGCGAGTACCGCGCCAAGCAGCCGATGTCTAGTTTTCTGAAGTTCAGATGACCCATAAGTTTCTTTCAACAAAGCTGTTTGTAGCATTAGAGAATCGTTTTGAATAACTACAATTCTAATGCGTGGTTGCATAGCGACATAAATATATAGTTTTTAAAAATTATGTGGAGTCGATCTAAGTGTGTGAATATATTTTCTAATAGGATTGTTTTAAGTTATTAAGATTTTTAGTAATAATAGATTCAAGCATTACAAAAAGCAGCGGTATTAAGTAGTTGGCAATATTTTATTGTAGTTTAGGTATAAGCAATATGTATGACCGCTTTTCTTGCTTTGTCGATAATTTAGCGATGATAACTACTTTTTTTACATGTGTAACATTTATCATTTAATGTGTGGCTTTTAAAATTGTAACTTTGCAAATTGGATATCACCATATAAGATTATTTTGTACTATCAATTGTATAGATATTTATCGTTGTTCAAAATATTTGTTTGATGTACAAATAATTATCGCTAAAGATAACAATACTATTTATTTTTGTGATTTTAATAAACTTACATAACATTATTGATACACTTGACAAAGGGCTATACTGATATATATTAACTTTTAAGCGACGATTCATATACGCTAGTCTCTTGAATGGTGCAAGACAACATTTTTAAAATAACATTATCAAATGACAAATTACATATGTCAAGCAAAATAAACCAAAACTACAATTACTTGGTCTCTAATTTCAAAAAATTGTCACGGGTTCACATACTTCATCATTTCATATAATTTTGTCAAATTTGAAACTTGGATTTCACCCGGGTGGTTCAACTGGTTGAACAGTTCCGATAAAAAAAAGCAGTCGATTTAAACCGAGTCAAACCGATAGGTTGGAATTGAAAAAATGTCAAATTAAACTGGTCACCCGAGTGTTTGAAGCGTCCGGGTCAACGCGATATCGGTTTCAACAGGTCAACCGGTATCGGTTTCAGCAGGTCAACCGGTATTGGTTTCAATTGGTTGTTTTAATTTGGTAGATGTCTTTTAATTGGGTGTCTGATGTGAATAAATTATTGTCTTTTATGTAATGAGGTGTTTTAATAAGAGTATTAATTATATTATTTATTTACTCCTCCATTGAATATATTTTCGGCATTCATTTCAGCATTTTCATTTTTCCACTTTGACCATTTTTCATTTTATATAGTATAGATATATATGTGTTTTGGGTTATTTATAGCCTCGTAATCCTATTTAAGTGTTCGAGTTTAGTTCGGTCAACAAAACCGTGAAGGACATGGATTCTACTTTCACACTTATGCTCTTTTCTTGACAAGACTGGCCCTTTAGACTTTATAGGATTTTCATTTATCACCCTTTGTTGATTAGATAATACATTTATCTAAAAACAATTCATCAATCTGAGTCATTCATTTTTTATCAAATAAAAGAAACCATTTTCATCTTTTTTCTAATTAAAATATTTCGCAAACCTTATGCGAAATTAATTATCTCATCGTGACGAAAATTAAATTATCTTTTTATAGATGTGCGTTTCTATATCTTTCGACAAACTTTTCTTTTTCATTTCATGTAGAAAAATCACATGTGATTTATTACTTTAAAATCACATGTGACTTGTGAAAATAAAAATCATAAGTTTACAAATCGAAAAAATAACAAATCACAAGTGATCGACAAATCACGTGTGATTTTTAACTGAAATCTTGAATAAAAGTTTATAGAAAATATATGAAGCTGCATATTATAAAAAATAATTTAATTTCGTCATTTATAGTGTATTTTTCAGAATAAGATTTATTGTTTGCAAAATATGTTATTTTGAAAAAGGTGATAAATGAGTTTTATTGTTTGATGAAAAAATGAATTACTAGTATTCACCTATTTGTTCTTTCGAAATTTTTTATCTCACCTCTTTGTGATATACCTAAATGCATAAGATTTTACCGTTTGAGCTTACTTTTGGAAGGTAAATATATTTTACTTTAGGAGTGGGGTGAGGACTTTAGTTAATTTTAAAATTATCAAGAATTTTGAAATCGTAGATTTGAGAAACTTTACATGCATGTAACGGTGTCACGAAACTTAATTTTAGGTCCAAGTAGAATTCTCATATCACCCTCGTGTGTAAGTTGGTCAAAGTATAATACTACTATTTATAGAAAAATATAATCTTGACATACTTGTGTAAGAATGCTAAAAAGATTTTGACATAGCTGTATAAGAATGGTTAGAGTACTTACTATTTATAGTATAAAACGAGATTGAGTTATTTAATCAAATGGGTGTTTAAAGATATTCAAATTTACCTTGATATGGGTAAAAAAAGTATAAAACTTGTGTAAAATAGGTCATAGTACTCTTTTATAGAATGAGAAGCTTTTGATACACAGTTTAACAATCAGCCTCTAAGTGATCCATCGTGTAACGGCAGCGACAATATAAAGGATCATAGTGTGGAACGGACCTTCATTAGTCTTAGAAGTGTGACACGCCAAATTCTGGCACGATCTTTGGTCACGAAGTG
This sequence comes from Chrysanthemum lavandulifolium, assembly GCA_022545495.1. NCBI lineage: Eukaryota > Viridiplantae > Streptophyta > Magnoliopsida > Asterales > Asteraceae > Chrysanthemum > Chrysanthemum lavandulifolium. Next base: position 295,015,666 of record CM040242.1, read on the forward strand.
TAAAAGTTATCAAAAGCTGTCAATTTTGGTTATGGGCAACCCCTAATATTTTCATTTCTTCTTTCGTTTTTATGGCGTAACTTTGTTAACCCAAATGTGCAACACCCTCTCAAAAATTCTTGGTCCGTCTCGAGTGTGGCATGAGAAAACATCGGTATAGTTTGTATCTTGTTAACCTTAAACAAGATACAAAGCTAATAATATCAAAACTTCAACAGATATAACATTGTGATACAAAATTTGTAACAAGCTGATAAAAACCACCATGATATATTTGGTGCACATAAAATTTAAATGCCTACATTTGCACTCAGCTCTAAATAACAAAATAACCAAAGGGTGAACCCCTTATATACAAAAAAAACTACCGTTACAATTCCTGACCAAAATCTAATAACGCAAATTTGACATGTAATCCAATCTTACCACCATCCATAACCAACTTACCTGCAGTAACCAACCAGTGACCAGGCGAGTCATGTGGGCCCCACGCAACCTCATCCGTGTCCACATATTTACGCAGTTTTGTAGACGGACTGGGACTGGTGGGGAGTCAGAAAATACACCGAGTTAAGTGTTGCAGGTTCCTGCTGCTTCTGTCCGTTAGCAACTGACCGTTGTGTGAATGTGAAAGTTGAGCTTATGTTAGTAAAAGACTTGACTTACGAGCCACTGCTGGTGCACCGCCCATTCTGTCTTACGGATGGTGCAGTTGGGTATATGGGTGAAAAGTAACCGAAGGTGTAATATGGTCTTAGGCCATTTGCCTTTGCTGATCAGCTGAGCCCGGTTACTATAAACACGCCACCTGCAGGTTCTTGGTTTAGCCAATTTGGATCATGTTTGACTACAGATGAGCATATGTTTGAATATCGTTTCCATCTGACTGGTTCAAGGAATTGGGCCTTGAATCGTATTCATCAGATCCTCGCCATTGAGATGGTCTGCAGGTTATGTTGGACTTTGATAATGTATGTGTGATGGTGTCTGGTAGACTGGAGAGATGTTGTACATGCATTGCTAATCGATTACATTTCTTTCCTTCCAAAAATAATCGCAGACCAGTGACGGGTTTGTCATCACTCAATACCTGAAAAGGTACACATATACCATACTGTCAAAAACTATGAATTAAGTATAGAGAAGAAATTAAATAAAAAGCGAAGGCTAAGATGCTGCATACTTGGGTCGTGCTGATATAAATCTTGGGTCCCATGAACCTAAACTGAAGCCTAGGGCACGATGTTTTTCTTCTTTGATGCCTAAGAGGTAACTCACAAAATATGGGCGCCATAGTCTCGGAACTTGAAACTCCAAGAAACATTGCAAGTCGTCTAGAGCAGGCTTGTCTGCACATTTACAAAAAATTGTAAACATAAATTTGTCGGGTCATGTGAGAAGACTATCAAAGAGTTATCAAAATCACATATTTATTACTTGAATGACTTACAGCGTAAATATAAGTTGATCGCATGACTAAGATATCCACTCCTTGTACACCATTAAGAAGAGAAGTAATTGGTACAAACTTGAAGAGCATTGCTTCAGGATTAGCACCGACTGTTTGAAGCCAATTTGGTGACTGTCGGAAAATACATCCCCGCCTCTTTTACACTCAATAATTGTGAGGCCCTGTTCAATGTAGGTCACAGATCAGTTGTCCATACTTGATGGGTGGTTCCTGTTATGGGTCAAAACTAGCAATATTTTTATGAATCATAACGGGTTGGATTGACATTAAACTCTTTTGTTCCAACAGCGTGTCAAATATGACTACAGATGTCAAATTGTTTTAATAATAGTATACACTTAGGAAGCATAGAAAATACTTTTGGCGCCTTACACCTTTTGACCCGTTTGACCCGTTACCTTATAAGCTGTCCTTTCACCCATTTATATAGTTAAAACAAAACCCAAATCAACCCAATCATAAGTAAGGGTTCAAATTCCACCTCTACTTGATATGCTAACAAAATCCGTTTAACTTATTCGACTTACATCCTTGCTTGAAGTTTCTGTAATGTTGGTGAACTGCATGGTGTGTGGCTGCAGCATACGGTTAAAGACATCTGGCACCTGAAAAAAAGGTGTGGTGTTATCAGTTCAAAACTTATGTTATAGTTCGAGAAGCAAGAGAGTAATAAACTAACGACGTACTAAAAGTTCAAAATTACTTTTTGTTTTCCATCTCTTGTTTTCCTCTCCATTAGTGAAGGACTCCGCCCATCTGAAAACATACTATCTCCAAGATCATCTATATATCTTTTCAGTTCTCCAGGAGGAATAGTGGACGACGGTTTCTGCTTAACACATATTAAATCTTGACCTCCAACAGCCATCCCGACAATAATGTGTGTGCCATAAGTCTGAATGAACCTGTCATAGCCCATATGTAACGGAATCCAAAAGAAGCATCTTGCAACATTTTTCGATAAACTTAGGCTAACGTATTATTATATAGTTGGATATATAACTGATATTTACCTTGCTAGTAACGATGGATTCCAATAAGTCGGAACAGATTTCTTGACACTTTATGGAGTACTAATGGAGATGCTGTTAGGTGCAAATAATACAGAGATATAAAGTATCCATCAAAAGCAAGATACTTGGCATCGGCGGCATCCTTTAACCATGCTCCACTTAGATCAAATAACGCATTGAAGTATCCTGATGGTACTTTTCCTTGTATTGATGATTTTTGATTAAGTAATTCTGACATCTAAAGATATACAAGAAGTTCGTATTCGCAATTAGTACACTACTACCAGCGATAAAAATGTATTCATTGAAAAAAATGATTATCGAAATTACTTCGTTAGCAAAGTTATTTATTTATGAACCGATCAAGAACAAGTATGGTGATTTCATAAATCGTGAATTAGCTACAACTTTTACTGAAATACTATAGATGTAAGTATAGTAGTCATGATACTGTCGTTTTTCCTATCAGTAGTTCTTTACAACGATACCAACTTCATAACAGCAGGGTCGGAGCCAGAAATTTTTGCTCGAGGGGCACATTTTGATAATTTTTAGAAAATAAAATAAAATAAAATAAAAAAATTCTAGATATTTTAGAAAATTTACACTACTGATTTTTTTTTTTTGCAAGACGTGACCCCCGGGACCCCTCCCTATCTCCGCCCATGGGCAACAGAATCCATTTCTATGACTATCGATATGGCTGTTCACGCAACTAGCAAGGCACTAATTGTCTAGTAGCATGAGTACGTACTTAATTTATCCTCAGATGATTAACTTCCACCGAGACTAGATTATACATGTGACGGTGCATTCCATTTAAAAAGCGAAAACTTTTAAAGTTGATATTCATCATCAGTTGAATAAGTCATTAGTCCAACATTTTGACATTTCACAAAATTCCGAAAGCGTAACTCTCACCAAAACTTAAGTATTCATATCATTATAAAAATCAATTAAAAATTCAATTCACGTGAATTTGATTAGTACACTTCAACATTCAACTCCTGTTGAAATTTTACAGTTACATGCTCATGGCTTCTAATCTTAACATATAATTTCGTAAATATAAAGTTAGTAACTAATGGCCTAATGCAATCAAACAAGGATACAATTTCTAAGCGAAAAACCATTTAAAAGTAGTCTCTTAAAAATGAAAACTTTTAAATCAAAAATGTTAGCATAATGGTCAAAATTGTATAAAAATGGAACTTTCTATATAAAAATGTTACATATATCGAGTATAGGGAAAAATTAAGAGGGTGTTTGGGATTGGGTTTTCGGGTAAATTTCGCAAACCATATGAAAAAAAGTACTGCGTTTTCTTAGAAACGAAACGCAGTTTTCTAAAAGCGCGTAAGAACCGCAGTTTTGCAAACACATAATCTGTTAATACTAAAGCATAAAACCATACCTTAACAATAAAAAACACAAACACAAGTACACAACAACATAGAAACCTCAAAAAAAAAAACACAACAAGCAAGAAACAACCTTAGGGTGTTTGTTTCGGCTTATATAACCAGCTTATGGCTTATTTGGTTCTGAGCTTATCATAATAAACTTATATAAGCGAAAGGTTTCAAAAAAGCCACAAAAGAATGAGCTTATGTAACATAAGCCCAAAACCAAATAAGCCATAAGCAGGCTATATAAGCTCAAACAAACACCTTACTAAAATAGAAAGCAACAAAGATTCTGATCACCTTACTAAACTCCAGAACATCAGACTTAAACCTGATTCGATCACCTTTATCACACTTAACATCCTCAACAACATCACAAACCACACCACCACCAGGCAACACAATGTCTCTCTTCCTAGTCTCATCCAAAACCACCAACTTT